>OU342743.1:126550535-126574414 GCA_910589775.1 Avena eriantha | reverse complement strand
TTGAGGTACGTTCTTCCAGACTGTTCAGTCTTTTGTTTTCGCAGGTTGTTATGGATTTTTTTCCTTCTGGCAATGTTGTCATCTTGCTACCTTGTTCGAATAGGAATGACGAGTGTTAGCTTTTTAGATGCATGATGTTCAAAACTCATGAACTTGGCTTGGTCAAAATCGCGTCGAACAAATATAATGCATTATGATGTGCAAGCTCTCTTTCAAAGTTCTACAATGTACAAACCGCATGCTATACCTCCATTTTAACAACATATAAAAATATGGTATCAAAAATTGAAAGTTAACTTGCAAAAAATTCAAATTTGATTTGGAGGTGATTTAGTATTTTCAAATTCTACATGCACCAAGTTTGAATCTGAAAAAAACTCTACAAAAGAATAATGTGGCCCCTACATCCTTCAAACAATGGTGAAACCTCATGGAATTCAGACAAACATAGCTCCTCAAATCCAAATCTGAATTTTTCTAAAATTCATGTCAAAACCACCTATTGATGTGGTTAACTGAATTTTCAATTTGTACATGCACCAAGTTTTGAATCTGAAAAAACTCTACAAATAAAATAATGTGGCCTACAATCCTTCAAACATTGGTAAAACCCTCATGCATTCAGACAAACACAACGTCAAATCCAAATCTGAATTTTATCAAAAAATTCTGAAAACTAGTCGGAATCTGCAAAATATTAAAAATGATAAAAACAAGAGTAAAAAACCTAAGTACATAAAAATATTACATTTATTTTACATACAGTTATCGAATCTTTATTACAAGCTATTACAACTTCAAGTAATATTGAAATAATAACAAAATGTTTAAAAAAGGAACTCAGCCTAGCCAGGCCTTCTGCCCGGACAAGCTACCTACGACCGAAACGGCCTCTTTCAGCCCATTATGTCCCCAATGTCGCACGACGTCAGACGGTCGGACGGCTGAGAGTTTAGTCCCACCTCGCCAACTGGAGAGGATTCCGACCAGCTTAAATAGCCGCGCGTTCGGCTGCTATCAACAACCTCTATGTTCTATCTTACTTGCTATCAGGAATCTACTTTGGGCCGTGGGCCTACTGGAGGTCACGGGCCTGCATCCTGGCCATTCATTGGTTTCTAGTCGTATGCAGGCCGTGATTCCTTGAGAAATATCCTGCAGTGGGTGGCCTTTTTTTGCTTTATTTGATCTTTTTGTCCTATATTTTAACATAAATTCATACGTTTTAATACAATTTACATGGCATAGTGCATATACAGCACTATCTCTGCACTTAAATGGCCCAAACCATTTCAAATTTTGAAAACACTACTACAATTTGCTACACCTATCAAAAACCTCCAATTTAGAATTGACGCAATGAAATACATTTTTCTAACTGGCAGACAACTATCATGGCACAACAGAGATACATATGTAAGAAACAAGCAATTAAGAGCATGTAACCATAACCTTACTAGCAGCATAATAACATAGTAGTCTTACGGGAACTTCACCCTACCATCACAAGGTTACCACTTATAACCACAATACCAAAAGAACATAGTTCTCAACCACTTCTACTAGTTAACCAGTTCGACATATTAACCATATATACATAAACATCACGACTATATGATGATGTGACCATACATACTAGCAGCTGATATAATATTCACTCCTCTTCAGTCTCGGAGTGCTGAACACAAAACTCATCTGGCGGAGGACCCTGAGTAGAGCTTCGTGCCGCCACGATCACACAGGTCACCTCAAAGTAGTCCTCACCCCAGACGTCACGAGTGGCTACCTCTCGGACATGCGGCACAAGCCCCACCCTCAATCCCCATGTGGCTTGAAGTGGTGGAATGGGCACTGTAGAACTCGGTGCTGAATGGCAGGTAAGCAGAAATCCCCTGCGCCTGAGCTTCTTTTCTTCTTTCCTCACAAAGGACTTGTATGTCCATGCTCCACTTCAACATCTGAACCAGAGAAGTACTGCACAATAAATAAAACAAGAAAACAGTTAGTACTGCCTACTAAATATAAAAACCTACTACTTTGTGCATGTCCAAATGCACTACAGCTGCTTGGAATAACATACCTCCTCATCAGGCCACGGGAGAGTACATCATAGGCATCACCTGGGTTGGTGCCCTGCCAGACAATTAAGATAAATGAACACTAGCATTTAAGGTAATTACTAAAAGCATTCAATATTAATAAATGAAAAAACACTAGCAAAAATTAATAGCACAATAATTCGACTTTACAAATCTGATCATAAAAAAACATTGATTCAAGAAACAAATCATTAAACTACATCAATGCTTTTTTATACTACATCCATTAATTACAATGATTATTTGGAGGTTGGAATTTAAGGTAAAGAAACTAGACTATACATTCAACAAAAAAAATATCAAGGATCAAATCAGTTTAGTATCAGGTTGTATGAAGCTCCAGCAAGTCAAATAGAGTAGTACAAAGTCTGTAAACTAATTAGTCTACACAAATCTGTTCATACAAGCATAAGCATCTAAGAAATGTGTCTTAAAACAATTGGTACAAGTAAAGGAAAACAAAAGTAAGTACACAGATCACTGCTTTGCACACTATATATGAGCCCCACTACAATCAATTAATAACATACATGCCATATGGTTATAACCACATTGTTCAGATCTAGTGCTAGAAGTTAATAAAATTCTATAAGTAATTTAACACATTTCCCGTAAACGAAATTAAAGCAAAAAAATGGAAACTACAAAAGTATACCGAAGCTAGATAACCACATTATATCACAGCAGCTAATTCAGACTAGTTGAATAGTGTAGCCAACTAACCACATTATACCACATGTACCCAAAAAAACAAGCCATACTATTAACTAGTTGAAACTAACTAACCACATTATATCACAACAACTCAAATGAGAATCATGTAAACCATGTTCCTTCAAACATAATACGAATTAACTACAAATTAAACTCTATTTAACAACAAATAAACCATCTTCCTACTAATTGGAAAACTTCACCAATGACTATCAACATTGGTCATCTATACAAAATTACACAACGAATCTACAAACCCAGCCTTCCATCCAATAAATCCCTAAGGCCCCGATCGTTTTACTTTGGATTGTCCTGGTTTGACATGGATTGATGTGGTTTTAAATCCTATTCTACGTCAAAATATACTCTAATCCAATCTAATCCAGTCCAATCTAACGTAGAGGTGGGTTTAACCGAACATAGCCCAAAGGATATAAATCCCTAACACTGAAAGAGCTGAATCTACAAAACACATTCTACTTCCAAATAATTTGAAGGGATTGAACATAAATTAGAAGAAAATATTAAACCTGCATCGCAGCGACCTGTGGAGACTGGACCGGCGCCAGATCCTCCGCGCCGCCGACTGGCACGTTCAGATCCAGCATTTCCACCTCGCCGAGGTCCGCATGCACCAACTCCTGCTCTCCGAGCACTGCATCGACCAGAGCGACCAGCGCGGACGACGACCTCCTCTACCGCCATGGCCCGCCACCACCTCGACCGCATTTGGGCGGCTCACGACTCCACACCCTGCCCTTGCAGAATCGCCTGCATCGCTGCCGGACCCCACTCCCGCCATAGTCGGCGTCGAAATATCGCGGTATGGGAGAGCTCGAAGGCCTCAGGCGGAGGGAGACGATGGGGAGAGCTAGGGTTTTCTCCCGCGCTCTTCTTTCCGTATCTAGTGAGGCAAAAGGGGGAAAATGGTGGGGATGAGGCCAGGCGAAGCAGCTGAGGGAGCTCTTATACGTCGCGTCGGTTCGTTTCAGCTGACATCACCCGCGCACGTGACACCCACCGGTATAAAACTGAATTTTTTCAGTAGACTACTTCTATTTTCTGGATAACAGAATTTTCAAATTCTACATGAACCAAGTTTTGAATCTGAAAAAAACTCTACAAATGGAAAATGTGCTCCTTGGAGTCCTTCAAACAATGGTGAAAACCTCATGGAATTCAGACATACACAACTCCTGAAATCCAAATCTGAATTTTTAGGTCAAATTCTCGTCGAACGCAGAGGACGCATATGTACGAACCAAGCTGACCTAACAATATATCCATGATTAAACCACATCTTGTGGACCTAAAAATGATTTTTGCCAAAACAAATTAGGTTGCAATGATGTAGATGTAGATCAATATTTCAATGTTTTGACCATATTGACCAAAATTTGACTTGAGGTAAAATTTGAGCAAACAATCATTTGACAATGAACAAAGTGGTCACATTCCAACTAAATGACCCCAAATACCATACCATGTTGGTGAAATACAAATTTTATTCAAAATTTTGAACTACCTTTACAAAATGTAGTTGAATTTCAATTATTAAAATGGTATTTGAAATCATAATTGGACCAAAAACCCAAAAGATGAAATGTGTGCTATGACAAGATACACCTACATGCCAAATCTTAGACCATTCTGAGAAAGTATGCCATGGAGTTGGGCATCTCCTAGGTAATTTGGATACTTACACATGAGGCTCACACTTAAAACCAAGTGTGAGAGAGCAACCTCAACTTTCATTCAACAAACTCAAGGTTTATTATTTTTGTGCAAACTAGGGTACAATGTAAGACACATGGCCAATTTATTATTATTTTTTGATTTTTTAATTTGCTTAATTTGTATCAATTAGTATCCTATTTGCTTAATTTAATTTACTTTTTTACCATTTTCTTAATTTGCTGCTTATTAATGTGTTGATTTCATAGTGTGTATCAATTAGTATCCTGTTAAGTGTAATGATCAAAGCGTTTGAAACTTAAATTTATCCGAGTCTTGTTTCATTCTAGTGATTATGATTGCTCATATGATATTTATCAGTTAATAGTTATCAGATTACATTCTTAATTTATATAATATAGAATTTGTAGAGATTTCCGTTGCAACGCACCACTCTCCCAATGTCATGCGTGGGTCCAATGTGAAAGCAATGGGAACGTGGACTACATATGTAGGACTACACGATTCCACACCCACGCGTGCACCAGAGGAAACCGAACCGCCAGCATCTATATAACACATCGGTCTCATTGTCTCTCCCACCATCGTCCACTTCTTCCCCAATCTGCCGAAAACCCCAATCCGCTCCCACCACCGCACCACCGATCTCATCCCTTAGTGAATCTACAAGATGAAGCGCGCTCGCGAAGACGAGCCAGAGTCGAAGGCGGTCGGTGGCTCTGGCGATGCACCCGCGGTCATCGCTGTGGTGGCGGGCGAGGAGTCATCTTCGGGAGCACCAGCCGCTCGCCGGCGTGCCGTGACCGTTGCGGACTCCACCGTACCGGTCGTGGTCGCCGTCGATGATGAGAAGAAGGAGGACGTCGTGGCTCCCGCGGCAGATCTACAGAACCCGCCTGCAGGACGCCAGGTCATCGTCGTGCCGGACGATGAGTACTACGACGGCGAAGACCCTGACTCCATCGAGTACCTCTATGAACAAGCCCGCAAAGAAGATGTACCGTTCAAGGACGAGGCCTCTGATGACGGCACCGAGGTTCTGAGCTGTTCTGTTCGATCTCCTCTATTCATCTTACTGTTCACATAGGGTTTGTTCGTAGAGTAGATTGATTTGTGCTGTCTAGGTGGTCTTCTAGATATTCTTGATTTTAGGGTTCGTACGGTTCCTTTGTAGTTGACTTTGATTTGATCTGCCATATAGTATTCTTACTCATATGATATATAGGGTTCATGGTTATCAGATTAATTTCTAAATGTTGTGCCTTAAATTCATCCGAGTCTGATTTGATTGTAGAGATTATGATAACAAAGATTTTGTTTGGGAAGAAAATATTGATCTGATGCATAGAATTTATAATTACCATTTTCTTAATTTGCTGCTTATTAATGTGTTGATTCCATAGTGTGTATCAATTAGTATCCTATTAAGTGTAATGATCAATGCGTTTGAAACTTAAATTCATCTGAGTCTTGTTTCATTCTAGTGATTATGATTGCTCATATGATATCTATCAGTTAATAGTTATCAGATTACATTCTAAATGTGTTAAGGTAGTTACCTTGCACATGATTGATCAACACAAGCGACTTAAATTTATTTGAGTCTAATTTGATTGTAGAGATTATGATAGCAAGAATTTTGTTTGGGAATAAAGGATTGATCTGATGCATGGAATTCACAATTACCATTATCTAAATTTGCTGCTTATTAATGTGATGATTCCATAGTGTGTTTGAATCAGCATCCCGTTTAGTGTAACGATCAATGCGTTTAAAACTTAAATTCATCCAAGCCTTCTTTAATTCTACTTATTATGATTGCTCATATGATATCTATCGGTTCATAGTTATCAGATAACTTTTCTGAATGTGTTAAGGTAGTTAGCTTGTAAATGATTCATCATTAAGTGCCTTAAATTCATCTGAGTCTAATTTGATTGTAGAGATTATGATAACAAGAATTTTATTTGGGAAGAAATGATTGATCTGATGAATGAATTTAATGTGTAATGATCAATGCGTTTGAAACTTAAATTAATCCGAGTCTTCTTTCATTCTAGTGATTATGATTGCAAGAATTTTATTTAGGCAAAATTGGTTATTTGCCCCTAAAGTTCACATGCCTTGAATTATGTCCCCAAAGAATATTGTTCTTTAATAAATTATCCATTATGGACTTTGAAGCAGATAGAAATGAACGCTCAGGCGTTCCAACGCTCACTAGACATGATAAGACAAAACTGTCCTCGATTCATCAAATATTGGTCACACAACATTATCCTCGATTCATCAAATGTTAGTACTATCACCGCAACACAAAACTGTCCTTGATTCATCAAATGTTAGTACTATCACCGCAACAATTTAGAATAATTTTGGCAGCATTGTTCATTTTTTACAGCTTATTTTGTTTGATCGTTGTTGTGCTCCTGTTTATCTCACTTCTTCCGTATTTCAAAATTCAGAGGAAGACTCTGACGACATGGGCCACGACAAGGACGACAGGGACCGCAAGAGCTGCTTTGTTCTTAAGCGGCTGGTGAGTGGCCAGATACCTTTCCGCAGCAGCGGGGAGCTATCTTGCCCATTCTGCGGCAGGGTCATCACCAAGAACTTAGAGAGCATGATCCAGCACGCGGATGGCGTTGGCGTAGGCAGCAGGCAGAAGCACAAGGGCCACACCAAGGCGAAGCATGCCGCCTTTGGCAGATTCCTCCACAAGTACGTCAAGGGTGGCCTCATCCCGGTTATCGGTCCTGCTGTTGGCCCTCATGTTCTGTTTCCACAAGTTTAGTTTATGTTTGTGTTGTCCCCTGGAGATGAAAAGAAACTGTGTGCTGTTTGAAGACTAAGTTTTTATTATGTATGGTGGAAGCTGGGCAATCATACCCAGTTGTTTAAGACTATGTTAATGTGTATGGAGTTTGCTGTTGCGTTACTGGTGCACTTGTTATCTGAATTCTCATGTTGATGCACACTACATTTGTTTACTAAATTAGATGGTTTTATGCTTTATTTTGTAGCTAAGAAAGTTTGAAGTAAGTTTGGACTACAAAAAGTTTTTGAAACCAATCTCAAACTAAAACATATGTACTTTACATACTGATGATCCTCCAGAATGTCTAAAAACAACCACAAACATGAAAGGCAAACTCCTTATTTCCAATACTTTTCATAAAAATTTGCAAAATATTCTAAGTAAAGGATTTAATTAATATAGCTAATTATTTCCTTGTTAGTGTCAAGATTCTATTTTAGAGGATCATACAGGACCTAACTATGACGACTAAGTCAGAGCAATAAAACCAAATCAATTTCCTTGCTCTGCGCACTAAATGTAATCAATATATTTCCTTGTTTTGCCTAACGGCTAAAGCTAATCACGTCGAGCCCACAAATTAAGCTTACAACTGGGTCCAGGCCCGGCATGCAAGCATAGTCGTACCATATATATATACGCTCTCCCTCCAACAAACCCTAAAGGCATAATTGGAGTCAGCGCCGCCATCTAAACCACCTTTGCCTAGGCCGCAGATCTATCGAGACAGAGGGATGGCAAAGGGCAAGATCGTTGCGGTAAAAATCTAACCTATCTAGTTCGCATGTACTGGATCTATTTGGACAAAAATGTACGGCCAATGATCTTTAAATTTTCTTTTTTTGATTCGTAGTGTCCTTGGTGTTTTGACACCAAGGGTCTGTGTAGCCTGGGCGACAAGATCAAGTCCTTTTTCGTTCTCACCCTTGTAGAGAATTTTGAAGAAATGACGGTACTGGTTTTTATTTTTTGTATTATCATTAGTCTTTCCTGTTCCACCCTTTTGTCATGAATTATAGCATCTGTTAGTTTGTCATGTAGTAAACATGTTCCATTTTTCTTCAGTTAATACCCTGCTATGCTAGAGCGAATTTCCTTAAGAAGTTTTCCATCGACTCTGTCGACCGCGAGAATGATTTTGTGGTCGAGGTGGTTATGGAAGAAGGGTTCGAATTCAACGTTGATTGTATCAACAAGGATGTCAGAACATATCTTGAAGGCCAATACTGGAGAGAATTTGCTAGAGTCTACAATCTGCATGTTGGAACGGAGCTTGTCTTCTCTACCGACACACAAGGTCCATCTAGCCCTGTGACGTCGATCAACCTACCGATCACCCACCCATGTAAGTAACTGCTTATTTCAAGTACTCCCTCTGTTTACAAATATACGATATTTACGAGTTTGTATAAAATGGATGTATTTATGTAGATCCACTAAATATTTAGGTTCACCCATTTTGCTCGGTTTCTAGTCTACTTTGTAATGTGTAGAAAGTCACCGATGGAATTGTCTCTAGTTTTTTCCTTATGAAAAAAGAAGTAGTTGCTTTGTGTTTGGCACGATATTTTTTCCTTGTTCCTAAACAATCTTAATATTGACGTACCTACCATGCATTAATCTTAATTTTGATTCAGTAATATTCATTTAATTAAGTATTTGAACTTGTACAGCATATTACAATCTGACCCAGGATAAGAAAAGCATACTTGACGCTATGCATGCCACTGATGGAACCATAATTAACTGGAGAATGATGGAGTTAGTGGTCAACAATGTTGACATCATTGACACGCTGGTTGATGAACATGGAGCTGGGCCTTATCAAGTTGGAAAATGTGAGTCTCTGATCCACACATTAAGCTGGACAAATTGCAGGAAGAAAGAGCTGGTAAGTATGAGTGATCTACTTTGTTGTGCCTATAATTTTCCGATTAACAAATGTTCACATTGTGCATGTGGACCAAGAACAGAAACTCCCGTGACGCCTTGTCCCTAAAGACATGGCTGAATATGGTGATATCACAATTGTGTGTGATAAATACACAAAGGTCAAAGGGACGTACTCAATTTCTCCTGAGGATGGCCGAGTATGCTGCGCTGGGTGGAGGGAAGTGATGTCACAGGAGGAGGATTTTCGGCGAATTGGAGACAAGATGTTTTTCATGCTGTACGTGGGACGTAAGGGGGCTTTCCTATTTGCCTTCTATGTTCCAAATGTGGAACTTTAGTAGCCTTGATCATTTTCACTATGATGGTCATGGGTCATTTGTCGACCTAATAATATGAGATGTTAAGACAATATTTTACGGTCCTTTCATTATGTGGCATTAGTATGTCTGAAGACATGGTTAAGTGTAATGGTACTATTAAATTTTTTATGAGCTGAAATATATTATGCTTGTCGTTGCTGCCAATTATAGTGAAATCGTGTTAATTGAGTTCATTTCATCGGTATCTATGAATATTTATGAGCTACAAATTTTATGAGTGCACGACTACTAGACAGACATGTCTGTCACGTAGGTTGTGTCACGTAAAGAAGTATCTATCTCCAGTAAATCTACTTGCTGCTCGAAGTAAGTATGACAAAAACAAGCAAAAACTTCTAGGTACGACCATATATATCATTGTAATTAATAATTTTGTGTATAACATGGTTACTGGGAATTGAATGCAACAGTCTCCATAACTAGTATCAAACAGTACAACTGCGTGCTAGTATTTTAGTAACCCATTTTCACAAGGTACTAGTCAATATCACTATCACATCTGAAATGCTCCTCCCAAATTCATCGACAACCGGTTCCAAGTCTTCTTGTTCTTCGTCGCTCAGGTCCATATCATTGTTTACACCATTTTTGTCTGCTAGTTGTCTAACAGTCTGAGAGTCAACAAATATCACATCATCAGAGCGATCAGCCATGTCGTCTTCATGATCATCAACATATTCATCTTCCTCGTCCTCAATTTGGTGAACAATGGGATCTTCCGAGCCTAGGTCTTCCTGGTATGCACCTGCATTGCCTTCATCATCTTTTTCTAGAACATCGTATACATCCTGTGCTTGAAAGTTGCACCACCTTCCAAGGATCACCAATTTTGTGTCTTCCAAGTAAAAATAAGTTTCTGCTTGGTGAGCTAATATAAAAGGGACGTTCTTGTACCACAATACAGACGTATTGATGCTTGTAAAGTATCCATCATCCTTCATCTCCGTGGTTTTCCTACTTCCAAGGTCAAACCAATCACAGCGGAACAAGAACACGGATCTATCGCCGTGCTTGTTTCTCGGGTACTGTAACTCAAGAACCTCCTTCATCACACCGTAGTATTCTTGATCTTGTCATTATGCCTGAGTTTTGAGTCCTCATGTTCTTCTCACGCTCGACGGAACGGAACCTAGCGCCATTTACATTGCACATAGGGTGTACAACTGCATGAGCATCTGGACCAAGTGCTAGTGATTTTAAATCTTCCGGAGCATTGTCCAAATTACTGACATGTTTTTTAAACCATGTAGGGAATTCTTTCTCTAGTTCCGCCTCAATGTTGTTCACACCCCTGTTCTGTAGTTGTTGTCGGAAATTCCTAAAAATCAAAAAAAAATTAGTAATGGTACTGCTATAACACAAAATATTACTGAAAATTTTGAATGATTAATAAAAAGGTAAATAGACCTACCAAATATAATTTTGTGCCTCATCACAATTCTGAAGTACATACCAAACCATACTGTCAAATTCTTTGGGAAAATACTTCAACTTGGATAGTCCTAAACCTCTGGCTCCATCTGAAAAAATATCAAACTCTAGCAGATCAACTCTTTGTTTCTTATCTTGGTTCCTCTCTGGCTTGTTATGTCTGGTTTCTATGACATCGCCCAAAAATTAGAGCATGATGCAAGCACTCATCCACGATATATCCCTCAGCAATTGAACCTTCAGGCCTTGATTTGCAACGCACAGTTGATTTCAGGTACCCGAGCCTTCTTTCAACTAGATACATCCAACCATATTGAACAGGCAACCTCTGAAGTGCCTCATCAGGTAGATGAATAGCCAGGTGCACCATTACATCAAAGCATGATGGGAGAAATAGCAGCTCAAGCTTGCAAAGAATTATGACAATTTCAACATTCATTCGACGCAGCACAGATGCTCTTAGAGTTTTGGCACACAACTCCCTGAAAAAGTTTCCCAGTTCAGCAATGGTCTCATACATCGCCTTTGATGCAATTCCTCTCAGACCAGCTGGTAACACACGCTGCATAAGTATGTGGCAGTCATGCGTCTTCAGGCCGTGCACTTTACCCCCTGGGATGTCCACACATCTTGCTAAGTTTCCAGCAAAACCATCTGTGAACCTAGTGTTGGCCAAATACTTGCACAATTTTTGTTTGCCTTCCTTTTGAAGCGTCCACGGTGCTTTCTCCTTTGAAAAACCCTTGGCCTCAGGTTTCATCCAGAACTTCTTCCTGACATTAAATTTCTCCAAATCCATTCTACCACCAATAGTGTCCTTGTTCTTTCCATCAAGCTCAAGAAGGGTACCAAGGATATTGTCCAATATGTTCTTCTCAATGTGCATCACATCTAGGTTGTGAACAACTTCAATCTTGACCAGTATGGCAGATCATATAAGCTGATCTTGAGGTGCCAGGTGGCTCACCAGTCATGCCACGCTTTCTCTTCCTAGTTGATGGATTTTTCCCTGGCCTGTAATCCTAAACTCTCTGTACCCTCTCCTCTCTTTCTGCAAGTGTGAAACTTGTTGGTGCATCCTTAGGTTCAGGTTTTCCATTGAAGGCTCTCCTACTCCTGCACTTGTGATCGTGAGTCAGAAATCGACGATGACCAATATAACCAATTTTATTATGCAAAGACTCGTAGCAAGGATCCTTATCGCAGTGCGCACATGCGAAAAACCCTCTTGTGCTACGGCCAGACATCGTGGCATATCTAGGATAGTCATGAATTGACCAAAGAAACGCAGCATGCAACGAAACTCTCTACCTGTGCACGCATCATATGTGCCCACGCCACTCCATAGCTTCATCATATATTTTATCAATGGCTGCATAAATACATGAAAATCCTTTCCTGGTGAATTTTTTCCAGGGATTAGCAATGACATCATGAAGTTGGATTAATCCACGCACATCCACGGTGGGAAGTTGTATGGAATGACAAAAACTGGCCACATACTTTATGAACTACTCATGTTTCCGTATGGGTTGAATCCATCTGTCGCAATACCAAGCCTTATGTTACGGGCATCTGAAGCAAACCATCCAAACTCCTTGTCAAAGTGCTTCCATGCTTCACCATCAGCTGGGTGCCTCAAAATACCTGATTGTGCAACCCTCTTCTCCTTGTGCCACTTGGTGTTCATCGACGCTTCCTTGGAAACAAAAAATCTCTGTAACCTTGGGATTATAGGAAAGTATCGAAGCACCTTGTGGGGAATCTTTCTCTTTGCTTCCGAGTCTTTCCACCTTGAAAATCCACACTCGGGACAATGAGTTTTTTCGGCATGGTCTCCCCAAAACAGAGCATAGTCATACTTGCATACATGAATTGTGTCATAACCAAGCCCAACCTCAGAAAGAACACTCTTAGCTTCAGCATAGGACTTGGGAAAATTCACTTTTGGCAAAGCAGCACATAAGACAGCCATAAATTGATCAAAAGCTCTATTTGTGACCCGGATGTATGATTTCACGTAAAGCATCTTCATAATGAATGACAACCTCGTCTCAGTGGTGCATCCCTTGTGAAGCTCTTTCTTAGCTTCTTCGATGAGTTTCGCATAGAAATTAGTGTCACTTGGGCCTCTGTCACCAGAATCATGCAGCTCATCTAACATATTGTCAACATGATCATTATGATTCTCATTTCCATCATCATAATCATCATCGTCATCGCTTTGATACAAACTATGATCATAGTTTTCATCAGGACCATCATCTTCTCCAGACAACTCCACTTTGTGTACGAAACGGACATACCATTGACGTGTAAGTGATACTCAACAGTGTCCTGAGTCTGCTGCGTAATATTAAGGCATTTTTGGCATGGGCACAATATTGATGCACCTTCGTTGCAGTTTGCGCGCGCAAACTCCATAAACTCGCGGACACCTTGTATGTAAAAAGGGGTGAACTTGCGCCCATGAGTAATCCACTGTCGATCTATCGCCTACAAAAAAATATATAATGTGTTCCACTCGAGTCATGATGCCATTCAATTTGTACTAATCGATGTGAAAATTGTTTACCAAAGTCCAAATAAATCACAATGTGTAACATAAACACCAATCCAAATCAATTTCATAACAGACCTCAAAGGAAATCACATGTGCTTCCTATCGCCGTGCGCCGGCCTGCCGTGAAGCCTCGCTAGCTGGGATCGTGATCGATCGTCGTGATCATGTAGGCGCAAGTCGGCGGGACTTGTAGATGAAGGGCCAGCGAATGTCGTGATCGCCTGGACAAGGGATACCCTTGACGGCGCTCGTTCGCAAGAACAGAGAAGAAAACTGTTTGGAAGATCGCACAAGACCTAACTATAACGATCCGTGTTTGTACATGCCACGTACTGCACATAGAGTTTACAAAATGGTAGGCCAATCAAACAATTCAAAAACCGAACGGTAGCCCAGAGGCAACGAAACGTTTTACTTTGTCTTAGGTCCTCGGTTCGAAACCCATCTTTGCCTTTTTATCGTTTTTAACACAATTGCTAACTCGTTGGTCCCACGAACAATCGGTGACGGCTTAATCTACGACGCTCTAAAATCCGTCGTGCGGATAATCGGCGACGGTTTGCCATGACACGAAACGCGACTGTCACGCATTATCAAGCATACGTGACGCCCAAAACTAATCTGTCACCTATGGTTACTTTCGGTGACAGTTCTGATTTTTCTCACCAGGCAATTCGTCACCGATTCTAGGATCTGTTGTAGTGAATGTTGGGCCAACTTTTCCACATTCTAGGCCCCGGTTGTGACGCGACGGGACTTTCCACGTACAGATCCAGGATTTTACTAAGTGTTAATGCATGTCCGGGAAGGGGGTCACACATGGGGCCTACACGTGGCACCTAACAACCTTGCACCACTCTCACACACATATCCTAGGGGACATGCAAGTTTTCATGTGATTCCGACGCTCCGGCGGTCTTCCACCGGCGAAACCCTAGACCGAGGCCCCTAGATCATCTACCCATATAGCTATCTACGTACGAGGGTAGCCCGGTGGACCTCTCTACTTGTTTTGGTTTGTGTAGGACATATGTACATGGAGATCCAAGGTTTGGCCAACTTTGCACATTTTAGGCCCCGGTTATAACGCGGTGGGACTTTCCACGTACAGATCCAGGATTTTACTAAGGGTTAACACATGTCCGGGAAGGGGGTCACACCTGGATCCTACACATGGCACCTACATACCTTGCACCACTCTCACACACATATCCTAGGGGCACATGAGAGTTTTCATGTGATTCCGACGCTCCGACGGTCTTCCTCCGGTGAAACCCTAGACCGAGGGCCCCGGATCGTCTACCCCTATAGCTATCTCCGTACGAGGGTAGCCCGGTGGACCTGTCTACTTGTTTTGGTTTGTTTAGGAGATATGTACATGGAGAGCCAATGTTGGGCCAAGCTTTCCACATTCTAGGCCCCGGTTGTGACGCGGCGGGACTTTCCATGTACAGATCCAAGATTTTACTAAGTGTTAATGCATGTCCGAGAAGGGGGTCACACATGGGGCCTAAACATGGCACCTACCAACCTTGCACCAATCTCACACACATATCCTAGGGGGACATGCTAGTTTCATGTGATTCTGACGCTTCGGCGGTCTTCCTCCGGCGAAACCCTAGACCAAGGGCCCCATATCGTCTACCCTTATAGCTATCTTCGTATATGGGTAGACCGGTGGACGTCTCTACTTGTTTTGGTGTGTTTAGGACATATGTACATGGAGAGCCAAGGTTGGGCCAACTTTGCCACATTCTAGGCCCCGGTTGTGACGTGGCGGGACTTTCCACGTACAGATCCAGGATTTTACTAAGTGTTAACGCATGTCCGGGAAGGGGGTCACACATGGGGCCTACACATGGCACCTACCAACCTGGCACCACTCTCACACACATATCCTAGGGGCACATGCAAGTTTTCATGTGATTCCGACGCTCCGGCGGTCTTCCTCTGGCGAAACCCTTGACCGAGGCCCCTAGATCGTCTACCCATATAGCTATCTCCGTACGAGGTTAGCCGGTGGACCTCTCTACATGTTTTGGTTTGTTTAGGACATATGTACATGGAGATCCAAGGTTGGGTCAACTTCGCCACATTCTAGGCCCCGGTTGTGACGCGGCGGGACTTTCCACGTACAGATCCAGGATTTTACGAAGTGTAACGCATGTTCGGGAAGGAGGTGACACCTTAGGACTACACATGGCGCCTACCAACCTTGCACCACTCTCACACACATATCATAGGGGCACATGCAAGTTTTCATGAGATTCCGATGCTCCGACGGTCTTCCTCCGGCGAAACCCTAGAGCGGGGGCCCCGGATCATCTACCCCTATAGCTATCTACGTACGAGGGTAGCCCGGTGTACCTCTCTACCTTGTTTTGGTTTGTGTAGGACATATGCACATGGAGATCCAATGTTGGGCCAACTTTTCCACATTTTAGGCCCCGGTTGTGACACGGCGGGACTTTCCACGTACAGATCCAGGATTTTACTAAGTGTTAACGCATGTTCGGGAAGGGGGTGACACGTTGGAACTACGCATGGCACCTACCAACCTTGCACCACTCTCACACACATATTATAGGGCACATGCAAGTTTTCATGTGATTCCGACGCTCCGATGGTCTTCCTCCGGCGAAACCCTAGAGCGGGCCCCCGGATCGTCTACCCCTATAACTATCTCCGTACGAGGGTAGCCCGGTGGACCTCTCTACTTGTTTGGTTTGTTAGGACATAGGTACATGAAGAGCCAAGTTTGGGCCAACTTACCGCATTCTAGGCCCCGGTTGTGACACGGCGGGACTTTCCACGTACAGATCCAGGATTTACTAAGTGTTAATGCATGTCCGGGTAGGGGGTCACACATGGGGCCTACACATGGCACCTACAAACCTTGGACCACTCTCACACACATATCCTAGGGGACATGCAATTTTCATGTGATTCCGACGCTCCGGCGGTCTTCCTCCGGCGAAATCCTAGACCGGGGGCCCCGGATCGTCTAACCCTATAGCTATCTCCGTACGAGGGTAGCCCGGTGGACCTCTCTACTTGTTTGGTTTTTTTAGGACATATGTACATGTAGATCCAATTTTGGGCCAACTTTGCCACAATTCTAGGCCCTGGTTGTGACGCGGCAGGACTTTCCACGTACAGATCCAGGATTTTACTAAGTGTGAACGCATGTCCGGGAAGGGGGTCACACATGGGGCCTACACATGGGGCCTACACATGGCACCTACCAACCTTGCAACCACTCTCACACACATATCCTAGGGGCACATGCAAGTTTTCATGTGATTTCGACGCTCTGGCGGTCTTCCTCCGGCGAAACCCTTGACCGAGGCCCCTAGATCGGCTACCCATATAGCTATCTCCGTACGAGGGTAGCCGGTGGACCTCTCTACTTTTTTTGTTTGTTTAGGACGTATGTACATGGAGATCCAAGGTTGGGTCAACTTCGCCAACATTCTAGGCCCCGGTTGTGACGCGGCTAGACTTTCCACGTACAGATCCAGGATTTTACGAAGTGTTAACGCATGTCCGGGAAGGAGGTGGACACCTTGGGACTACACATGGCTCCTACCAACCTGCACCACTCTCACACACATATCATAGGGGCACATGCAAGTTTTCATGAGATTCTGACGCTCCGACGGTCTTCCTCCGGCGAAACCCTAGAGCGGGGGCCCCCGGATCATCTACCCCTATAGCTATCTACGTACGAGGGTAGCCCGGTGGACCTCTCTACTTGTTTTGGTTTGTGTAGGACATATGTACATGGAGAGCCAATGTTGGGCCAACTTTTCCACATTTTAGGCCCCGGTTGTGACGTGGCGGGAATTTCCACGTACAGAATCCAGGATTTTACGAAGTGTTAACGCATGTATGGGAAGGGGGTCACACATGGAGCCTACATATGGCACCTAACAACCTTGCACCACTCTCACACACATATCCTAGGGGCACATGCAAGTTTTCATGTGATTCCGATGCTCCGACGGTCTTCCTCGGCGAAACCCTAGACCAGGGGCCCTAGATCGTCTACCCCTATAACTATCTCCGTACGAGGGTAGCCCGTTGGACCTCTCTACTTGTTTTGGTTTGTTTAGGACATATGTACATGGAGATCCATGGTTGGGGCCAACTTTTCCACATTCTTGGCCCCGGTTGTGACGAAGCGGGACTTTCCCACGTACGGATCCAGGATTTTACTAAGTGTTAACGCATGTCCGGGAAGCGGGGTCACACCCTGGGGCCTACACATGGAACCTACCAACCTTGCACCACTCCTCACACCATATCCTAGGGACGTGCAAGTTTTCATGTGATTGTGACGCTCCGACGGTCTTCCTCCGGCGAAACCCTAGAGCGGGGGCCCCGGATCATCTACCCTATAGCTATCTACGTACGAGGGTAGCCCGGTGGACCTCTCATACTTGTTTGGTTTGTGTAGGACATATGTACATGGAGAGCCAATGTTGGCCAACTTTTCCACATTTAGGCCCGGTTTGTGACGTGGCGGAATTTCACGTACAGATCCAGGATTTTACTAAGTGTTAACGCATGTCCGGGAAGGGGGTCACACATGGGGCCTACACATGGCACCTAACAACCTTGGACCACTCTCACACACATATCCTAGGGACATGCAATTTTCATGTGATTCCGACGCTCCGGCAGTCTTCCTCCGGCGAAGTCCTAGACCGGGGGCCCCGGATCGTCTAACCCTATAGCTATCTCCGTACGAGGGTAGCCCGGTGACCTCTCTACTTGTTTTGGTTTTTTTAGGACATATGTACATGTAGATCCAATTTTGGGCCAACTTTGCCACATTCTAGGCCCTGGTTTGGACGCGGGCAGGACTTTCACCCACGGTACAATCCAGGATTTTACTAAGTGTTAACGCATGTGCGGGAAGGGGGTCACACATGGGGGCCTACACATGGCACCTACCAACCTTGCACCACTCTCCACACACATATCCCAGGGGACATGCAAGTTTTCATGTGATTCTGACGCTCTGGCGGTCTTCCTCCGGTGAAACCCTAGAGAGGGGCCCCAGATCGTCTACCCCTATAGCTATCTCCGTACGAGGGTAGCCCGGTGGACCTTCTATTGTTTTGGTTTGTTTAGGACATATGTACATGGAGATCCAAGGTTGGGCCAACTTTGCCACATTCTAGGCCCCGGTTGTGATGCGGCCGGCCTTTCCACGTACAGATCCAGGATTTTACTAAGTGTTTAATGCATGTCCGGGAAGGGGGTCACACATGCGGCCTACACATGGCACCTACCAACCTTGCAACCACTCTCACACACATATCCTAGGGACGTGCAAGTTTTCATGTGATTGTGACGCTCCGGCGGCTTCCTCCGGCGAAACCCTAGAGCGGGGGCCCCGGATCGTCTACCCCTATACCTATCTCTGTACGAGGGTATCCCGTTGGACCTCTCTACTTTTTTTGGTTCATTTAGGACGTATGTACATGGAGAGCCAATGTTGGCCCACTTTGCCACATTCTAGGCCCCGGTTGTGACGTGGCGGGACTTTCCACGTATAGATCCAGGATTTTCTAAGTGTTAACGCATGTCCGGGAAGGGGGGTCACACATGGAGCCTACACATGGCACCTAACAACCTTGCACCACTCTCACACACATATCCTAGCGGCACATGCAAGTTTTCATGTGATTCCGATGCTCCGACGGTCTTCCTCGGGCGAAACCCTAGACCAGGGGCCCTAGATCGTCTACCCCTATAACTATCTCCGTACGAGGGTAGCCCGGTGGACCTCTCTACTTGTTTTGGTTTGTTTAGGACATATGTACCATGGAGATCCATGGTTGGGCCAACTTTTCCACATTCTTGGCCCCGGTTGTGACGAAGCGGGACTTTCCACGTACGGATCCAGGATTTTACTAAGTGTTAACGCATGTCCGGGAAGCGGGTCACACCTGGGGCTACACATGGAACCTACCAACCTTGCACCACTCTCACACACATATCCTAGGGACGTGCAAGTTTTCATGTGATTGTGACGCTCCGACGGTCTTCCTCCGGCGAAACCCTAGAGCGGGGGCCCCGGATCATCTACCCCTATAGCTATCTACGTACGAGGGTAGCCCGGTGGACCTCTCTACTTGTTTTGGTTTGTGTAGGAACATATGTACATGGAGAGCCAATGTTGGGCCAACTTTTCCACATTTTAGGCCCCGGTTGTGACGTGGCGGGGAATTTCCACGTACAGATCCAGGGATTTTACTAAGTGTTAACGCATGTCCGGGAAGGGGGTCACACATGGGGCCTACACATGGCACCTAACAACCTTGGACCACTCTCACACACATATCCTAGGGGACATGCAATTTTCATGTGATTCCGACGCTCCGGCAGTCTTCCTCCGGCGAAGTCCTAGACCGGGGGCCCCGGATCGTCTAACCCTATAGCTATCTCGTACGAGGGTAGCCGATGGACCTCTCTACTTGTTTGGTTTTTTTTAGGACATATGTACATGTAGATCCAATTTTTGGGCCAACTTTGCCACATTCTAGGCCCTGGTTGTGACGCGGTAGGACATTCCACGTACAGAATCTAGGATTTTACTAAGTGTTAACGCATGTGCGGGAAGGGGGTCACACATGGGGCCTACACATGGCACCTACCAACCTTGCACCACTCTCACACACATATCCCAGGGGACATGCAAGTTTCATGTGATTTTGACGCTCTGGCGGTCTTCCCTCCGGCGAAACCCTAGAGAGGGGGCCCCAGATCGTCTACCCCTATAGCTATCTCCGTACGAGGGTAGCCCGGTGGACCTCTCTACTCGTTTTGGTTTGTTTAGGACATATGTACATGGAGATCCAAGGTTGGGCCAACTTTGCCACATTCTAGGCCCCGGTTGTGATGCGGCGGGACTTTCCCGTACAGATCCAGGATTTTACTAAGTGTTAATGCATGTCCGGGAAGGGGGTCACACATGCGGCCTACACATGGCACCTACCAACCTTGCACCACTCTCACACACATATCCTAGGGACGTGCAAGTTTTCATGTGATTGTGACGCTCCGGCGGTCTTCCTCCGGCGAAACCCTAGAGCGGGGCCCCGGATCGTCTACCCCTATACCTATCTCTGTACGAGGGTATCCCGGTTGGACCTCTATACTTTTTTTGGTTTATTTAGGACATATGTACATGGAGAGCCAATGTTGGGCCCACTTTGCCCACATTCTAGGCCCCGGTTGTGACGCGGCGGGACTTTCCACGTATAGATCCAGGATTTTACTAAGTGTTAACGCATGTCCGGGAAGGGGGTCACACATGGAGCCTAGACATGGCACCTAACACCTTGCACCACTCTCACACACATATCCTAGCGGCACATGCAAGTTTTCATGTGATTCCGCTGCTCCGACGGTCTTCCTCGGGCGAAACCCTAGACTAGGGCCCTAGATCGTCTACCCCTATAACTATCTCCGTACGAGGGTAGCCCGGTGGACCTCTCTACTTGTTTTGGTTTGTTTAGGACATATGTACATGGAGATCCATGGTTGGGCCAACTTTTCCACATTCTTGGCCCCGGTTGTGACGCAGGCGGGACTTTCCACGTACGGATCCAGGATTTTACTATGTGTTAACGCATGGCCGGGAAGGGGGTCACACCTGGGGCCTACACATGGAACCTACCAACCTTGCACCACTCTCACACAAATATCCTAGGGGGACATGCAAGTTTTCATGTGATTCTGACGCTCCGGCGGTCTTCCTCTGGCAAAACCCTAGACCGGGGGCCCTAGATCGTCTACCCCTATAGCTATCTCCATACGAGGGTAGCCCGGTGGACCTCTCTACTTGTTTTGATTTTTTAGGACATATGTACATGAAGAGTCAAGGTTGGGCCAACTTTGCCACATTCTAGGCCCCGGTTGTGACGCGGTGGGACTTTCCACGTACAGATCTAGGATTTTACTAAGTCTTAACGCATGTCCGGTAAGGGGGTCACACATGGGGCCTACACATGGCACCTACCAACCTTGCACCACTCTCACACACATTTCCTAGGGGCACATGAAGTTTTCATGTGATTACGACGCTCCGGCGATCTTCCTCCGGCGAAACCCTAGATCGGGGCCCCCGGATCGTCTACCCCCTATAGCTATCTCCGTACGAGGGTAGCCCGGTGGACCTCTCTACTTGTTTTGGTTTGTTTAGGACATATTTACATGGAGAGCCAAGGTTGGACAACTTTGCCACAATTTAGGTCCCGGGTTGTGACGTGGCGGGACTTTCCACGTATAGATCCAGGATTCTACTAAGTGTTAACACATGTCCGGGAAGGGGGTCACACCTGGGGCCTACACATGGCACCTACAAACCTTGAACCACTCTCACCACAATATCCTAGGGGCACATGCAAGTTTTCATGTGATTCCGACGCTCTGACGGTCTTCCTCCGGCGAAACCCTAGAGCAGGGGCCCCGGATCGTCTACCCCTATAGCTATCTCCGTACGAGGGTAGCCCGGTGGACCTCTCTACTAGTTTTGGTTTGTTTAGTACATATTTACATGGAGAGCCAATGTTGGGGCCAACTTTGCCACATTCTAGGCCCAGTTGTGACGCGGCGGGACTTTCCACGTACAGATCTAGGATTTTACTAAGTGTTAATGCATGTGCAGGAAGGGGGTCACACATGGAGCCTACACATGGCACCTAAAAACCCTGCACCACTCTCACACACATATCCTAGGGGCACATGCAAGTTTTCATGTGATTCGATGCTCCGACGGTCTTCCTCCGGCGAAACCCTAGAAGGGGGGCCCTGGATCGTCTGCCCCTATAGCTATCTATGTATGAGGGTAGCCCGGTGGACCCTCTCTACTTGTTTTGGTTTTTTTAGGACATATGTACATGGAGAGCCAATGTTGGGCCAACTTTTCCACATTCTAGGCCCCGGTTGTGACGCGGCGGGGACTTTCCACGTATAGATCCAGGATTTTACTAAGTGTTAACGCATGTATGGGAAGGGGGTCACACATGGAGCCTAGCATATGGCACCTAACAACCTTGCACCACTATCACACACATATCCATAGGGGCAAATGCAATTTTTCATGTGATTCCGACGCTCCGGCGGTCTTCCTCCGGCGAAACCCTAGACGGGGACCCTAGGTCGTCTAACCCCTATAACTATCTCAGTACGAGGGTAGCACCGGTGGACCTCTCTATTGTTTTGGTTTGTTTAGGACATATGCACATGGAGATCCAAGGTTGGGCCAACTTTGCCACATTCTAGGCCCCGGTTGTGAGGCGAGGGGACTTTCCACGTACAGATCCAAGATTTTACAAAGTGTTAACGCATGTCCGGGAAGGGGGTCACACCTGGGGCCTACACATGGAACCTACCAACCTTGCACCCACTCGCACACACATATCCTAGGGGACATGCAAGTTTTCATGCGATTCCGACACTCCGGCGGTTCTTCCTCGGTGGAAACCCTAGAGCGGGGGCCCCCGGATCGTGTACCCCTATAGCTATCTCCGTCGAGGGTAGCCCAGTGGACCTGTCTACTTGTTTTGGTTTCTTTAGGACATATGTACATGGAGAGCAATGATGGGCCAACTTTTCCACATTTAAGCCCCGGTTGTGATGCGGCGGGACTTTCCACGTACATATCCAGGATTTTACGAAGTGTAACGCATGTATGGGAAAGGGGTCACGCATGGAGCCTACACATGGCCACCTAAAACCTTGCACCACTCTCACACACATATCCTAGGGGCACATGCAAGTTTTCATGTGATTCCGACGCTCCGGCGGTCTTCCTCTGGCGAAACCTAGACCGGGGGCCCTAGATCGTCTACCCCTATAACTATCTCCGTACGAGGGTAGCCCGGTGGACCTATCTACTTGTTTTGGTTTGTTTAGACATATGTACATGAGATCCAAGGTTGGGCCAACTTGCCACATTCTCGGCCCCGGTTGTGATCCGGCGGGACTTTCCAAGTACGGATACAGGATTTTACTAAGTGTTAACGCATGTCCAGGAAGGGGTCACACATGGAATACCTAACCTTGCACCACTCGCACACAATATCCTAGGGGACATGCAACTTTTCTGTGATTCCGACGCTCCGGCGGTCTTCCTCCGGCGAAACCCTAGAGCGGGGCCCCGGATCGTCTACCCCTATAGCTATCTCCGTACGAGGGTAGCCCGGTGGACCTCTCTACTTGTTTTGGTTTGTTAGGACATATGTACATGGAAAGCCATTGTTGGGCCA
>OU342743.1:126530216-126549535 GCA_910589775.1 Avena eriantha | reverse complement strand
CGGCACGTTCAGATCCAGCATTTCCCCCACGCCTCGCCGGAGGTCCGCATGCACCAACTCCTCCTCTCCGAGCGCCGCATCGACCAGAGCGACCAGCGCGGACGACGACCTCCTCTACCGCCATGCCCCCTCCCCACCTCGAACGCATTTGGGCGGCTCACGACTCCACCCCTGCCCTTGCAGAACTCGCCTGCATCGCCGCCGACCCCCCTCCCGCCATAGTCGGCGTCGAAATATCGCGGTATGGGAGAGCTCGAAGGCCTCAGGCGGAGGAGACGATGGGGAGAGCTAGGGTTTTCTCCCGCGCTCTTCTTTCCGTATCTGGTGAGGCAAAAGGGGGAAAATGGTGGGGATGATGCCAGGCGAAGCGGCTGAGGGAGCTCTTATACGTCGCGTCGGTTCGTTTCAGCTGATCACCCCGCACGTGACACCCACCGGTACAAAACTGAATTTTTTCAGCAGACTACTTCTATTTTCTGGATAACCGAATTTTCAAATTCTACATGAACCAAGTTTTGAATCTGAAAAACTCTACAAATGGAAAATGTGTCCCTTGGAGTCCTTCAAACATGGTGAAAACCTCATGGAATTCAGACATACACAACTCCTGAAATCCAAATCTGAATTTTTAGGTCAAATTCGCGTCGAACGCAGAGGACGCATATGTACGAACCAAGCTGACCTAACAAATATCCATGATTAACCACATCTTGTGGACCTAAAAATGATTTTTTGCCAAAACAAATTAGGTTGCAATGATGTAGATGTAGATCAATATTTCAATGTTTTGACCATATTGACCAAAATTTGACTTGAGGTAAAATTTGAGCAAACAATCATTTGACAATGAACAAAGTGGTCACATTCCAACTAAATGCCCCAAATACCATACCATGTTGGTGAAATACAAATTTTATTCAAATTTTGAACTACCTTTACAAAATGTAGTTGAATTTCATTATTAAAATGGTATTTGAAATCATAATTGGACCAAAAACCCAAATGAAATGTGTGCTATGACAATACACCTACATGCCAAATCTAGACCATTCTGAGAAGTATGCCATGGAGTTGGGCATCTCCTAGGTAATTTGGATACTTACACATGAGGCTCACACTTAAAACCAGTGTGAGAGAGCAACCTCAACTTTCATTCAACAAACTCAAGGTTTATTATTTTTGTGCAAACTAGGGTACAATGTAAACACATGGCCAATGTTTATTATTATTTTTGATTTTTTTAATTTGCTTAATTTGTATCAATTAGTATCCTATTTGCTTATTTTAATTTACTTTTTTACCATTTTCTTAATTTGCTGCTTATAATGTGTTGATTTCATAGTGTGTATCAATTAGTATCCTGTTAAGTGTAATGATCAAGCGTTTGAAACTTAAATTTTCCGAGTCTTGTTTCATTCTAGTGATTATGATTGCTCATATGATATCTATCAGTTAATAGTTATCAGATTACATTCTTAATTTATATAATATAGAATTGGTAGAGATTTCCGTTGCAACGACCACTCTCCAAATGTCATGCGTGGTCCATGTGAAAGCAATGGGAAAGTGGACTACATATGCAGGACTACACGATTCCACACCCACGCGTGCACCAGAGGAAACCGAACCGCCAGCATCTATATAACACATCGGTCTCATCGTCTCTCCCACCACCGTCTCCACTTCTTCCCCAATCTGCCGAAAACCCCAATCCGCTCCCACCACACCGCACCACCAATCTCATCCTTAGTGAATCTGCAAGATGAAGCGCGCTCGCGAAGACGAGCCGAGTCGAAGGCGGTCGGCGGCTCTGGCGATGCACCCGCGGTCGTCGCCGCGGTGGCGGGCGAGGAGTCTTCTTCGGGAGCACCAGCCGCTCGTCGGCGCGCCGTGACCGTTGCGGACTCCACCGTACCGGTCGTGGTCGCCGTCGATGATGAGAAGAAGGAGGACGTCGTGGCTCCCGCGGCAGATCTACAGAACCCGCATGCAGGCCGCCAGGTCATCGTCGTGCCGGACGATGAGTACTACGACGGCGAAGACCCTGACTCCATCCATCGAGTACCTCTATGAACAAGCCCGCAAAGAAGATGTACCGTTCAAGGAGGAGGCCCGCGACGGCAACCGAGGTTCTGAGCTGTTCTGTTCGATCTCCTCTGTTCATCTTACTGTTCACATAGGTTTGTTCGTAGAGTAGATTGATTTGTGCTGTCTAGGTGGTCTTCTAGATATTCTTGATTTTAGGGTTCGTACGGTTCCTTTGTAGTTGACTTTGATTTGATCTGCCATATAGTATTCTTACTCATATGATATATATGGGTTCATGGTTATCAGATTAATTTCTAATGTTGTGCCTTAAATTCATCCGAGTCTGATTTGATTGTAGAGATTATGATAACAAAGATTTTTGTTTGGGAAGAAAAGATTGATCTGATGCATAGAATTTATAATTACCATTTTCTTAATTTGCTGCTTATTAATGTGTTGATTCCATAGTGTGTATCAATTAGTATCCTATTAAGTGTAATGATCAATGCGTTTGAAACTTAAATTCATCCGAGTCTTGTTTCATTCTAGTGATTATGATTGCTCATATGATATCTATCAGTTAATAGTTATCAGATTACATTCTAAATGTGTTAAGGTAGTTACCTTGCACATGATTGATCAACACAAGCGACTTAAATTTATTTGAGTCTAATTTGATTGTAGAGATTATGATAGCAAGAATTTTGTTTGGGAATAAAGGATTGATCTGATGCATGGAATTCATAATTACCATTATCTAAATTTGCTGCTTATTAATGTGATGATTCCATAGTGTGTTTGAATCAGCATCCTGTTTAGTGTAACGATCAATGCGTTTAAAACTTAAATTCATCCAAGCCTTCTTTAATTCTACTTATTATGATTGCTCATATGATATCTATCGGTTCATAGTTATCAGATAACTTTCTGAATGTGTTAAGGTAGTTAACTTGTAAATGATTCATCATTAAGTGCCTTAAATTCATCTGAGTCTAATTTGATTGTAGAGATTATGATAACAAGAATTTTATTTGGGAAAATGATTGATCTGATGAATGGAATTTAATGTGTAATGATCAATGCGTTTGAAACTTAAATTCATCCGAGTCTTCTTTCATTCTAGTGATTATGATTGCAAGAATTTTATTTAGGCAAATTGGTTATTTGCCCCTAAAGTTCACATGCCTTGAATTATGTCCCCAAAGAATATTGTTCTTTAATAAATTATCCATTATGGACTTTGAAGCAGATAGAAATGAACGCTCAGGCGTTCCAACGCTCACTAGACATGATAAGACAAACTGTCCTCGATTCATCAAATATTGGTCACAACAACATTATCCTCGATTCATCAAATGTTAGTACTATCACCGCAACACAAAACTGGCCTTGATTCAATCAATGTTAGTATACTATCACCGCAACATTTAGGAATAATTTTGGCAGCATTGTTCATTTTTTACAGCTTATTTTGTATTGATCGTTGGTTGGCTCCTGTTTATCTCACTTCTTCCGTATTTCAAATTCAGAGGAAGACTCTGACGACATGGGCCACGACAGGCCGACAGGGACCGCAAGAGCTGCTTTGTTCTTAAGCGGCTGGTGAGTGGCCAGATACCTTTCCGCAGCAGCGGGGAGCTATCTTGCCCATTCTGCTGGCAGGGTCATCACCAAGAACTTAGAGAGCATGATCCAGCACGCGGATGGCGTTGGCGTAGGCAGCATGCAGAAGCACAAGGGCCACACCAAGGCGAAGCATGCCGCCTTTGGCAGATTCCTCCACAGTACGTCAAGTGGTGGCCTCATCCCGGTTATCGGTCCTGCTGTTGGCCCTCATGTTCTGTTTCCACAGTTTAGTTTATGTTTGTGTTGTCCCCTGGAGATGAAAAGAAACTGTGTTGCTGTTTGAAGACTAAGTTTTTATTATGTATGGTGGAAGCTGGGCAATCATACCCAGTTGTTTAAGACTATGTTAATGTGTATGGAGTTTGCTGTTGCGTTACTGGTGCACTTGTTATCTGAATTCTCATGTTGATGCACACTACATTTGTTTACTAAATTAGATGGTTTTATGCTTTATTTTGTAGCTAGAAAGTTTGAAGTAAGTTGGACTACAAAAAGTTTTTGAAACCAATCTCAAACTAAAAACATATGTACTTTACATACTGATGATCCTCCAGAATGTCTAAAAACAACCACAAACATGAAAGGCAAACTCCTTATTCCAATACTTTTCATAAATTTGCAAAATATTCTAAGTAAAGGATTTAATTAATAGCTAATTATTTTCCTTGTTAGTGTCAAGATTCTATTTTAGAGGATCATACAGGACCTAACTATGACGACTAAGTCAGGAGCAATAAAAACCAAATCAATTTCCTTGCTCTGCGCACTAAATGTAATCATATATTTTCCTTGTTTTGCCTAACGGCTAAAGCTAATCACGTCGAGCCCACAAATTAAGCTTACAACTGGGTCCAGGCCCGGCATGCAAGCATAGTCGTACCATATATATATACGCTCTCCCTCCAACAAACCCTAAAGGCATAATTGGAGTCAGCGCCGCCATCTAAACCACCTTTGCCTAGGCCGCAGATCTATCGAGACAGAGGGATGGCAAAGGGCAATATCGTTGCGGTAAAAATCTAACCTATCTAGTTTCGCATGTACTGGATCTATTGGACAAAAATGTACGGCCAATGATCTTTAAATTTTCTTTTTTTGATTCGTAGTGTCCTTGGTGTTTTGACACCAAGGGTCTGTGTAGCCTGGGCGACAAGATCAGTCCTTTTTCGTTCTCACCCTGTAGAGAATTTTGAAGAAATGACGGTACTGGTTTTAATTTTTTGTATTACATTAGTCTTTCCTGTTCCACCACCTTTTGTCATGAATTATAGCATCTGTTAGTTTGTCATGTAGTAAACATGTTCCATTTTCTTCAGTTAATACCCTGCTATGCTAGAGCGAATTTCCTTAAGAAGTTTTCCATCGACTCTGTCGACCGCGAGAATGATTTTGTGGTCGAGGTGGTTATGGAAGAAGGGTTCGAATTCAACGTTGATTGTATCAACAAGGATGTCAGAACATATCTTGAAGGCCAATACTGGAGAGAATTTGCTAGAGTCTACAATCTGCATGTTGGAACGGAGCTTGTCTTCTCTACCGACACACAAGGTCCATCTAGCCCTGTGACGTCGATCAACCTACCGATCACCCACCCATGTAGTAACTGCTTATTTTCAAGTACTCCCTCTGTTTACAAATATACGATATTTACGAGTTTGTATAAAATGGATGTATTTATGTAGATCCACTAAATATTTAGGTTCACCCATTTTGCTCGGTTTCTAGTCTACTTTGTAATGTGTAGAAAGTCACCGATGGAATTGTCTCTAGTTTTTTCCTTATGAAAAAAGAAGTAGTTGCTTGTGTTTGGCACGATATTTTTCCTTGTTCCTAAACAATCTTAATATTGACGTACCTACCATGCATTAATCTTAATTTTGATTCAGTAATATTCATTTAATTAAGTATTTGAACTTGTACAGCATATTACAATCTGACCCAGGATAAGAAAAGCATACTTGACGCTATGCATGCCACTGATGGAACCATAATTAACTGGAGAATGATGGAGTTAGTGGTCAACAATGTTGACATCATTGACCCGCTGGTTGATGAACATGGAGCTGGGCCTTATCAAGTTGGAAAATGTGAGTCTCTGATCCACACATTAAGCTGGGACAAATTGCAGGAAGAAAGAGCTGGTAAGTATGAGTGATCTACTTTGTTGTGCCTATATTTCCGATTAACAAATGTTCACATTGTGCATGTGGACCAAGAACAGAAACTCCCGTGACGCCTTGTCCCTAAAGACATGGCTGAATATGGTGATATCACAATTGTGTGTGATAAATACACAAAGGTCAAAGGGACGTACTCAATTTCTCCTGAGGATGGCCGAGTATGCTGCGCTGGTGGAGGAAGTGATGTCACAGGAGGAGGATTTTCGGCGAATTGGAGACAAGATGTTTTTCATGCTGTACGTGGGACGTAAGGGGGCTTTCCTATTTGCCTTCTATGTTCCAAATGTGGAACTTTAGTAGCCTTGATCATTTTCACTATGATGGTCATGGGTCATTTGTCGACCTAATAATATGAGATGTTAAGACAATATTTTACGGTCCTTTCATTATGTGGCATTAGTATGTCTGAAGACATGGTTAAGTGTAATGGTACTATTAAATTTTTTATGAGCTGAAATATATTATGCTTGTCGTTGCTGCCAATTATAGTGAAATCGTGTTAATTGAGTTCATTTCATCGGTATCTATGAATATTTTATGAGCTACAAATTTTATGAGTGCACGACTTACTAGACAGACATGTCTGTCACGTAGGTTGTGTCACGTAAAGAAGTATCTATCTCCAGTAAATCTACTTTGCTGCTCGAAGTAAGTATGACAAAAACAAGCAAAAACTTCTAGGTACGACCATATATATCATTGTAATTAATAATTTTGTGTATAACATGGTTACTGGGAATTGAATGCAACAGTCTCCATAACTAGTATCAAACAGTACAACTGCGTGCTAGTATTTTAGTAACCCATTTTCACAAGGTACTAGTCAATATCACTATCAACATCTGAAATGCTCCTCCCAAATTCATCGACAACCGGTTCCAAGTCTTCTTGTTCTTCGTCGCTCAGGTCCATATCATTGTTTACACCATTTTTGTCTGCTAGTTGTCTAACAGTCTGAGAGTCAACAAATATCACATCATCAGAGCGATCAGCCATGTCGTCTTCATGATCATCAACATATTCATCTTCCTCGTCCTCAATTTGGTGAACAATGGGATCTTCCGAGCCTAGGTCTTCCTGGTATGCACCTGCATTGCCTTCATCATCTTTTTCTAGAACATCGTATACATTCCTGTGCTTGAAAGTTTGCACCACCTTCCAAGGATCACCAAATTTTGTGTCTTCCAAGTAAAAATAAGTTTTCTGCTTGGTGAGCTAATATAAAAGGGACGTTCTTGTACCACAATACAGACGTATTGATGCTTGTAAAGTATCCATCATCCTTCATCTCCGTGGTTTTCCTACTTCCAAGGTCAAACCAATCACAGCGGAACAAGAAACACGGATCTATCGCCGTGCTTGTTTCTCGGGTACTGTAACTCAAGAACCTCCTTCATCACACCGTAGTATTCTTGATCTTGTCATTATGCCTGAGTTTTGAGTCCTCATGTTCTTCTCACGCTCGACGGAACGGAACCTAGCGCCATTTACATTGCACATAGGGTGTACAACTGCATGAGCATCTGGACCAAGTGCTAGTGATTTTAAATCTTCCGGAGCATTGTCCAAATTACTGACATGTTTTTTAAACCATGTAGGGAATTCTTTCTCTAGTTCCGCCCTCAATGTTGTTCACACCCCTGTTCTGTAGTTGTTGTCGGAAATTCCTAAAAATCAAAAAAAAATTAGTAATGGTACTGCTATAACACAAAATATTACTGAAAATTTTGAATGATTAATAAAAAGGTAAATAGACCTACCAAATATAATTTTGTGCCTCATCACAATTCTGAAGTACATACCAAACCATACTGTCAAATTCTTTGGGAAAATACTTCAACTTGGATAGTCCTAAACCTCTGGCTCCATCTGAAAAAATATCAAACTCTAGCAGATCAACTCTTTGTTTCTTATCTTGGTTCCTCTCTGGCTTGTTATGTCTGGTTTCTATGACATCGCCCAAAAATTTAGAGCAATGATGCAAGCACTCATCCACGATATATCCCTCAGCAATTGAACCTTCAGGCCTTGATTTGCAACGCACAGTTGATTTCAGGTACCCGAGCCTTCTTTCAACTAGATACATCCAACCATATTGAACAGGCAACCTCTGAAGTGCCTCATCAGGTAGATGAATAGCCAGGTGCACCATTACATCAAAGCATGATGGGAGAAATAGCAGCTCAAGCTTGCAAAGAATTATGACAATTTCAACATTCATTCGACGCAGCACAGATGCTCTTAGAGTTTTGGCACACAACTCCCTGAAAAAGTTTCCCAGTTCAGCAATGGTCTCATACATCGCCTTTGATGCAATTCCTCTCAGACCAGCTGGTAACACACGCTGCATAAGTATGTGGCAGTCATGCGTCTTCAGGCCGTGCACTTTACCCCCCTGGGATGTCCACACATCTTGCTAAGTTTCCAGCAAAACCATCTGTGAACCTAGTGTTGGCCAAATACTTGCACAATTTTTGTTTGCCTTCCTTTTGAAGCGTCCACGGTGCTTTCTCCTTTGAAAAAACCCTTGGCCTCAGGTTTCATCCAGAACTTCTTCCTGACATTAAATTTCTCCAAATCCATTCTACCACCAATAGTGTCCTTGTTCTTTCCATCAAGCTCAAGAAGGGTACCAAGGATATTGTCCAATATGTTCTTCTCAATGTGCATCACATCTAGGTTGTGAACAAACTTCAATCTTGACCAGTATGGCAGATCATATAAGCTGATCTTGAGGTGCCAGGTTGGCTCACCAGTCATGCCACGCTTTCTCTTCCTAGTTGATGGATTTTTCCCTGGCCTGTAATCCTAAACTCTCTGTACCCTCTCCTCTCTTTCTGCAAGTGTGAAACTTGTTGGTGCATCCTTAGGTTCAGGTTTTCCATTGAAGGCTCTCCTACTCCTGCACTTGTGATCGTGAGTCAGAAATCGACGATGACCAATATAACCAATTTTATTATGCAAAGACTCGTAGCAAGGATCCTTATCGCAGTGCGCACATGCGAAAAACCCTCTTGTGCTACGGCCAGACATCGTGGCATATCTAGGATAGTCATGAATTGACCAAAGAAACGCAGCATGCAACGGAAACTCTCTACCTGTGCACGCATCATATGTGCCCACGCCACTCCATAGCTTCATCATATATTTTATCAATGGCTGCATAAATACATGAAAATCCTTTCCTGGTGAATTTTTTCCAGGGATTAGCAATGACATCATGAAGTTGGATTAATCCACGCACATCCACGGTGGGAAGTTGTATGGAATGACAAAAACTGGCCACATACTTTATGAACTACTCATGTTTCCGTATGGGTTGAATCCATCTGTCGCAATACCAAGCCTTATGTTACGGGCATCTGAAGCAAACCATCCAAACTCCTTGTCAAAGTGCTTCCATGCTTCACCATCAGCTGGGTGCCTCAAAATACCTGATTGTGCAACCCTCTTCTCCTTGTGCCACTTGGTGTTCATCGACGCTTCCTTGGAAACAAAAAATCTCTGTAACCTTGGGATTATAGGAAAGTATCGAAGCACCTTGTGGGGAATCTTTCTCTTTGCTTCCGAGTCTTTCCACCTTGAAAATCCACACTCGGGACAATGAGTTTTTTTCGGCATGGTCTCCCCAAAACAGAGCATAGTCATACTTGCATACATGAATTGTGTCATAACCAAGCCCAACCTCAGAAAGAACACTCTTAGCTTCAGCATAGGACTTGGGAAAATTCACTTTTGGCAAAGCAGCACATAAGACAGCCATAAATTGATCAAAAGCTCTATTTGTGACCCGGATGTATGATTTCACGTAAAGCATCTTCATAATGAATGACAACCTCGTCTCAGTGGTGCATCCCTTGTGAAGCTCTTTCTTAGCTTCTTCGATGAGTTTCGCATAGAAATTAGTGTCACTTGGGCCTCTGTCACCAGAATCATGCAGCTCATCTAACATATTGTCAACATGATCATTATGATTCTCATTTCCATCATCATAATCATCATCGTCATCGCTTTGATACAAACTATGATCATAGTTTTCATCAGGACCATCATCTTCTCCAGACAACTCCACTTTGTGTACGAAACGGACATACCATTGACGTGTAAGTGATACTCAACAGTGTCCTGAGTCTGCTGCGTAATATTAAGGCATTTTTGGCATGGGCACAATATTGATGCACCTTCGTTGCAGTTTGCGCGCGCAAACTCCATAAACTCGCGGACACCTTGTATGTAAAAGGGGTGAACTTGCGCCCATGAGTAATCCACTGTCGATCTATCGCCTACAAAAAAATATATAATGTGTTCCACTCGAGTCATGATGCCATTCAATTTGTACTAATCGATGTGAAAATTGTTTACCAAAGTCCAAATAAATCACAATGTGTAACATAAACACCAATCCAAATCAATTTCATAACAGACCTCAAAGGAAATCACATGTGCTTCCTATCGCCGTGCGCCGGCCTGCCGTGAAGCCTCGCTAGCTGGGATCGTGATCGATCGTCGTGATCATGTAGGCGCAAGTCGGCGGGACTTGTAGATGAAGGGCCAGCGAATGTCGTGATCGCCTGGACAAGGGATACCCTTGACGGCGCTCGTTCGCAAGAACAGAGAAGAAAACTGTTTGGAAGATCGCACAAGACCTAACTATAACGATCCGTGTTTGTACATGCCACGTACTGCACATAGAGTTTACAAAATGGTAGGCCAATCAAACAATTCAAAAACCGAACGGTAGCCCAGAGGCAACGAAACGTTTTACTTTGTCTTAGGTCCTCGGTTCGAAACCCATCTTTGCCTTTTTATCGTTTTTAACACAATTGCTAACTCGTTGGTCCCACGAACAATCGGTGACGGCTTAATCTACGACGCTCTAAAATCCGTCGTGCGGATAATCGGCGACGGTTTGCCATGACACGAAACGCGACTGTCACGCATTATCAAGCATACGTGACGCCCAAAACTAATCTGTCACCTATGGTTACTTTCGGTGACAGTTCTGATTTTTCTCACCAGGCAATTCGTCACCGATTCTAGGATCTGTTGTAGTGAATGTTGGGCCAACTTTTCCACATTCTAGGCCCCGGTTGTGACGCGACGGGACTTTCCACGTACAGATCCAGGATTTTACTAAGTGTTAATGCATGTCCGGGAAGGGGGTCACACATGGGGCCTACACGTGGCACCTAACAACCTTGCACCACTCTCACACACATATCCTAGGGGACATGCAAGTTTTCATGTGATTCCGACGCTCCGGCGGTCTTCCACCGGCGAAACCCTAGACCGAGGCCCCTAGATCATCTACCCATATAGCTATCTACGTACGAGGGTAGCCCGGTGGACCTCTCTACTTGTTTTGGTTTGTGTAGGACATATGTACATGGAGATCCAAGGTTTGGCCAACTTTGCCACATTTTAGGCCCCGGTTATAACGCGGTGGGACTTTCCACGTACAGATCCAGGATTTTACTAAGGGTTAACACATGTCCGGGAAGGGGGTCACACCTGGATCCTACACATGGCACCTACATACCTTGCACCACTCTCACACACATATCCTAGGGGCACATGAGAGTTTTCATGTGATTCCGACGCTCCGACGGTCTTCCTCCGGTGAAACCCTAGACCGAGGGCCCCGGATCGTCTACCCCTATAGCTATCTCCGTACGAGGGTAGCCCGGTGGACCTGTCTACTTGTTTTGGTTTGTTTAGGAGATATGTACATGGAGAGCCAATGTTGGGCCAAGCTTTCCCACATTCTAGGCCCCGGTTGTGACGCGGCGGGACTTTCCATGTACAGATCCAAGATTTTACTAAGTGTTAATGCATGTCCGAGAAGGGGGTCACACATGGGGCCTAAACATGGCACCTACCAACCTTGCACCAATCTCACACACATATCCTAGGGGGACATGCTAGTTTTCATGTGATTCTGACGCTTCGGCGGTCTTCCTCCGGCGAAACCCTAGACCAAGGGCCCCATATCGTCTACCCTTATAGCTATCTTCGTATATGGGTAGACCGGTGGACGTCTCTACTTGTTTTGGTGTGTTTAGGACATATGTACATGGAGAGCCAAGGTTGGGCCAACTTTGCCACATTCTAGGCCCCGGTTGTGACGTGGCGGGACTTTCCACGTACAGATCCAGGATTTTACTAAGTGTTAACGCATGTCCGGGAAGGGGGTCACACATGGGGCCTACACATGGCACCTACCAACCTGGCACCACTCTCACACACATATCCTAGGGGCACATGCAAGTTTTCATGTGATTCCGACGCTCCGGCGGTCTTCCTCTGGCGAAACCCTTGACCGAGGCCCCTAGATCGTCTACCCATATAGCTATCTCCGTACGAGGTTAGCCGGTGGACCTCTCTACATGTTTTGGTTTGTTTAGGACATATGTACATGGAGATCCAAGGTTGGGTCAACTTCGCCACATTCTAGGCCCCGGTTGTGACGCGGCGGGACTTTCCACGTACAGATCCAGGATTTTACGAAGTGTTAACGCATGTTCGGGAAGGAGGTGACACCTTAGGACTACACATGGCGCCTACCAACCTTGCACCACTCTCACACACATATCATAGGGGCACATGCAAGTTTTCATGAGATTCCGATGCTCCGACGGTCTTCCTCCGGCGAAACCCTAGAGCGGGGGCCCCGGATCATCTACCCCTATAGCTATCTACGTACGAGGGTAGCCCGGTGTACCTCTCTACTTGTTTTGGTTTGTGTAGGACATATGCACATGGAGATCCAATGTTGGGCCAACTTTTCCACATTTTAGGCCCCGGTTGTGACACGGCGGGACTTTCCACGTACAGATCCAGGATTTTACTAAGTGTTAACGCATGTTCGGGAAGGGGGTGACACGTTGGAACTACGCATGGCACCTACCAACCTTGCACCACTCTCACACACATATTATAGGGGCACATGCAAGTTTTCATGTGATTCCGACGCTCCGATGGTCTTCCTCCGGCGAAACCCTAGAGCGGGCCCCCCGGATCGTCTACCCCTATAACTATCTCCGTACGAGGGTAGCCCGGTGGACCTCTCTACTTGTTTTGGTTTGTTTAGGACATAGGTACATGAAGAGCCAAGTTTGGGCCAACTTTACCGCATTCTAGGCCCCGGTTGTGACACGGCGGGACTTTCCACGTACAGATCCAGGATTTTACTAAGTGTTAATGCATGTCCGGGTAGGGGGTCACACATGGGGCCTACACATGGCACCTAACAACCTTGGACCACTCTCACACACATATCCTAGGGGACATGCAATTTTTCATGTGATTCCGACGCTCCGGCGGTCTTCCTCCGGCGAAATCCTAGACCGGGGGCCCCGGATCGTCTAACCCTATAGCTATCTCCGTACGAGGGTAGCCCGGTGGACCTCTCTACTTGTTTTGGTTTTTTTAGGACATATGTACATGTAGATCCAATTTTGGGCCAACTTTGCCACATTCTAGGCCCTGGTTGTGACGCGGCAGGACTTTCCACGTACAGATCCAGGATTTTACTAAGTGTGAACGCATGTCCGGGAAGGGGGTCACACATGGGGCCTACACATGGGGCCTACACATGGCACCTACCAACCTTGCACCACTCTCACACACATATCCTAGGGGCACATGCAAGTTTTCATGTGATTTCGACGCTCTGGCGGTCTTCCTCCGGCGAAACCCTTGACCGAGGCCCCTAGATCGGCTACCCATATAGCTATCTCCGTACGAGGGTAGCCGGTGGACCTCTACTTTTTTGGTTTGTTTAGGACGTATGTACATGGAGATCCAAGGTTGGGTCAACTTCGCCACATTCTAGGCCCCGGTTGTGACGCGGCTAGACTTTCCACGTACAGATCCAGGATTTTACGAAGTGTTAACGCATGTCCGGGAAGGAGGTGACACCTTGGGACTACACATGGCTCCTACCAACCTTGCACCACTCTCACACACATATCATAGGGGCACATGCAAGTTTTCATGAGATTCTGACGCTCCGACGGTCTTCCTCCGGCGAAACCCTAGAGCGGGGGCCCCGGATCATCTACCCCTATAGCTATCTACGTACGAGGGTAGCCCGGTGGACCTCTCTACTTGTTTTGGTTTGTGTAGGACATATGTACATGGAGAGCCAATGTTGGGCCAACTTTTCCACATTTTAGGCCCCGGTTGTGACGTGGCGGGAATTTCCACGTACAGATCCAGGATTTTACTAAGTGTTAACGCATGTATGGGAAGGGGGTCACACATGGAGCCTACATATGGCACCTAACAACCTTGCACCACTCTCACACACATATCCTAGGGGCACATGCAAGTTTTCATGTGATTCCGATGCTCCGACGGTCTTCCTCGGCGAAACCCTAGACCAGGGGCCCTAGATCGTCTACCCCTATAACTATCTCCGTACGAGGGTAGCCCGGTGGACCTCTCTACTTGTTTTGGTTTGTTTAGGACATATGTACATGGAGATCCATGGTTGGGCCAACTTTTCCACATTCTTGGCCCCGGTTGTGACGAAGCGGGACTTTCCACGTACGGATCCAGGATTTTACTAAGTGTTAACGCATGTCCGGGAAGCGGGTCACACCTGGGGCCTACACATGGAACCTACCAACCTTGCACCACTCTCACACACATATCCTAGGGACGTGCAAGTTTTCATGTGATTGTGACGCTCCGACGGTCTTCCTCCGGCGAAACCCTAGAGCGGGGGCCCCGGATCATCTACCCCTATAGCTATCTACGTACGAGGGTAGCCCGGTGGACCCTCTCTACTTGTTTTGGTTTGTGTAGGACATATGTACATGGAGAGCCAATGTTTGGCCAACTTTTCCACATTTTAGGCCCCGGTTGTGACGTGGCGGGAATTTCCACGTACAGATCCAGGATTTTACTAAGTGTTAACGCATGTCCGGGAAGGGGGTCACACATGGGGCCTACACATGGCACCTAACAACCTTGGACCACTCTCACACACATATCCTAGGGGACATGCAATTTTTCATGTGATTCCGACGCTCCGGCAGTCTTCCTCCGGCGAAGTCCTAGACCGGGGGCCCCGGATCGTCTAACCCTATAGCTATCTCCGTACGAGGGTAGCCCGGTGGACCTCTCTACTTGTTTTGGTTTTTTTAGGACATATGTACATGTAGATCCAATTTTGGGCCAACTTTGCCACATTCTAGGCCCTGGTTTGGACGCGGCAGGACTTTCCACGTACAGATCCAGGATTTTACTAAGTGTTAACGCATGTGCGGGAAGGGGGTCACACATGGGGCCTACACATGGCACCTACCAACCTTGCACCACTCTCACACACATATCCCAGGGGACATGCAAGTTTTCATGTGATTCTGACGCTCTGGCGGTCTTCCTCCGGTGAAACCCTAGAGAGGGGGCCCCAGATCGTCTACCCCTATAGCTATCTCCGTACGAGGGTAGCCCGGTGGACCTCTCTACTTGTTTTGGTTTGTTTAGGACATATGTACATGGAGATCCAAGGTTGGGCCAACTTTGCCACATTCTAGGCCCCGGTTGTGATGCGGCCGGACTTTCCACGTACAGATCCAGGATTTTACTAAGTGTTAATGCATGTCCGGGAAGGGGGTCACACATGCGGCCTACACATGGCACCTACCAACCTTGCACCACTCTCACACACATATCCTAGGGACGTGCAAGTTTTCATGTGATTGTGACGCTCCGGCGGTCTTCCTCCGGCGAAACCCTAGAGCGGGGGCCCCGGATCGTCTACCCCTATACCTATCTCTGTACGAGGGTATCCCGTTGGACCTCTCTACTTTTTTTGGTTCATTTAGGACGTATGTACATGGAGAGCCAATGTTGGGCCACTTTGCCACATTCTAGGCCCCGGTTGTGACGTGGCGGGACTTTCCACGTATAGATCCAGGATTTTACTAAGTGTTAACGCATGTCCGGGAAGGGGGTCACACATGGAGCCTACACATGGCACCTAACAACCTTGCACCACTCTCACACACATATCCTAGCGGCACATGCAAGTTTTCATGTGATTCCGATGCTCCGACGGTCTTCCTCGGGCGAAACCCTAGACCAGGGGCCCTAGATCGTCTACCCCTATAACTATCTCCGTACGAGGGTAGCCCGGTGGACCTCTCTACTTGTTTTGGTTTGTTTAGGACATATGTACATGGAGATCCATGGTTGGGGCCAACTTTTCCACATTCTTGGCCCCGGTTGTGACGAAGCGGGACTTTCCACGTACGGATCCAGGATTTTACTAAGTGTTAACGCATGTCCGGGAAGCGGGTCACACCTGGGCCTACACATGGAACCTACCAACCTTGCACCACTCTCACACACATATCCTAGGGACGTGCAAGTTTTCATAGTGATTGTGACGCTCCGACGGTCTTCCTCCGGCGAAACCCTAGAGCGGGGGCCCCGGATCATCTACCCCTATAGCTATCTACGTACGAGGGTAGCCCGGTGGACCTCTCTACTTGTTTTGGTTTGTGTAGGACATATGTACATGGAGAGCCAATGTTGGGCCAACTTTTCCACATTTTAGGCCCCGGTTGTGACGTGGCGGGAATTTCCACGTACAGATCCAGGATTTTACTAAGTGTTAACGCATGTCCGGGAAGGGGGTCACACATGGGGCCTACACATGGCACCTAACAACCTTGGACCACTCTCACACACATATCCTAGGGGACATGCAATTTTTCATGTGATTCCGACGCTCCGGCAGTCTTCCTCCGGCGAAGTCCTAGACCGGGGGCCCCGGATCGTCTAACCCTATAGCTATCTCCGTACGAGGGTAGCCCGATGGACCTCTCTACTTGTTTTGGTTTTTTAGGACATATGTACATGTAGATCCAATTTGGGCCAACTTTGCCACATTCTAGGCCCTGGTTGTGACGCGGTAGGACATTCCACGTACAGATCTAGGATTTACTAAGTGTTAACGCATGTGCGGGAAGGGGGTCACACATGGGGCCTACACATGGCACCTACCAACCTTGCACCACTCTCACACACATATCCCAGGGGACATGCAAGTTTTCATGTGATTTTGACGCTCTGGCGGTCTTCCTCCGGCGAAACCCTAGAGAGGGGGCCCCAGATCGTCTACCCCTATAGCTATCTCCGTACGAGGGTAGCCCGGTGGACCTCTCTACTCGTTTTGGTTTGTTTAGGACATATGTACATGGAGATCCAAGGTTGGGCCAACTTTGCCACATTCTAGGCCCCGGTTGTGATGCGGCGGGACTTTCCACGTACAGATCCAGGATTTTACTAAGTGTTAATGCATGTCCGGGAAGGGGGTCACACATGCGGCCTACACATGGCACCTACCAACCTTGCACCACTCTCACACACATATCCTAGGGACGTGCAAGTTTTCATGTGATTGTGACGCTCCGGCGGTCTTCCTCCGGCGAAACCCTAGAGCGGGGGCCCCGGATCGTCTACCCCTATACCTATCTCTGTACGAGGGTATCCCGTTGGACCTCTATACTTTTTTGGTTTATTTAGGACATATGTACATGGAGAGCCAATGTTGGGCCCACTTTGCCACATTCTAGGCCCCGGTTGTGACGCGGCGGGACTTTCCACGTATAGATCCAGGATTTTACTAAGTGTTAACGCATGTCCGGGAAGGGGGTCACACATGGAGCCTAGGACATGCACCTACAACCTTGCACCACTCTCACACACAATCCTAGCGGCACATGCAAGTTTTCATGTGATTCGACTGCTCCGACGGTCTTCCTCGGGCGAAACCCTAGACTAGGGCCCTAGATCGTCTCCCCTTTATAACTATCTCCGTACGAGGGTGCCGGTGGACCTCTCTACTTTTTTTGGTTTTGTTTAGGACATATGTAAATGGAGATCCATGGTTGGGCCAACTTTTCCACATTGTCTGGGCCCCGGTTGTGACGCAGGGACTTTCCACGTACGGATCCAGGATTTTACTATGTGTTAACGCGATGGGCGGAAAGGTGGTCACACCTGGGGCTTACGACATGGAAGGCTACCAACCTTGCACCACTCTCACACACATATCTAGGGGACATGCAATGTTCATGTGATTCCGACGCTTCCGGCGGTCTTCCTCCGGCGAAACCTAGACCGGGGCCCCGATCGCTACCCTATAGCTATCTCTCGTACGAGGGTAGCCCGTGGACCTCTCTACTTGTTTTGGTTTGATTAGGTCAGATGGCATGGAGAGCCAAGGTTGGCAACTTCGCCACATTTTAGGCCCCGGGTGGTTGTGACGCTGGAGGGACTTTCCACGTTAAATGATCCATTGGATTTTAATAAGTGTTAAGCATGTCCGGGAAGGGGGGGTCAACATGGGCCTAACATGGCACTAATAACCTTTCACCACTCTCACACACATATCCTAGGGGACATGACAAGTTTCATGTGATTCGACGCTCCGGCGGTCTTCATCCAGGAAACCCTAGACCGGGGGCCCCCAGATCGCTCCCCTATAGCTATATCGTACGGGGTTTAGCCCGGTGGCCATCTCTAATTGTTTGTTTGTTAGGTACATATGTAGCAATGGAGAGCCCTACGGTTGGGCCACAACTTTAGCCACATTCTAGGCCCCTGGTTGTGGACGCGGGGAGCTTTCCCACGTAAATGATCCAGATTTACTAAGTGGTTAACGCATGTCCGGGAAGGGGGTCACACATGGGGCCTACACATGGCACCTACAAACTTGCACCACTCTCACACACATATCCTAGGGGCACATGCAAGTTTTCATGTGATTCGACGCTCCGACGGTCTTCCTCCGGCGAAACCCTAGAGCGGGGCCCCGGATCGTCTACCCCTATAGCTATCTCCGTACGAGGGTAGCCCGGTGGACCTCTCTACTTTTTTGGTTTGTTTAGGACATATGTACATGGAGAGCCAATGTTGGGCCACTTTGCCACATTCTAGGCCCCGGTTGTGACGGGCGGGACTTTCCACGTACAGATCCAGGATTTTACTAAGTGTTAACGCATGTCCGGGAAGGGGGTCACCATGGAGCCTACACATGGCACTAAAAACCTGCACCACTCTCACACAATATCCTAGGGGCACATGCAAGTTTTCATGTGATTCCGATGCTCCGCGGTCTTCCTAGGCGAAACCCTAGAACGGGGGCCCCGGATCGTCTACCCTATAGCTATCTGTACGAGGGTAGCCGGTGGACCTCTCTACTTGTTTTGGTTTTTTTAGGACATATGTACATGGAGAGCAATGTTGGGCCAACTTTTCCACATTCTAGGGCCCGGTTGTGACGCGGCGGGACTTTCCACGTATAGATCCAGGATTTTACTAAGTGTTAACGCATGTCGGGAAGGGGGTCACACATGGGGCCTACACATGGCACCTAACAACCTTGCACCACTCCACACACATATCCTAGGGCAACATGCAAGTTTTCATGTGATTCCGACGCTCCGGCGGTCTTCCTCCGGCGAA